>BPLQ01003897.1:0-16986 GCA_021605075.1 Caerostris darwini | reverse complement strand
CCTGCTCAGACGGTTTTGGCTAGACTAAGGACTGGCCACATTAAGAGTTTGACCTTCAATGGAGACGAGAAGACATATGCCCTTTGTCATTGTCCGACCATCGCATCTCCCTCTCATCTCATAGATTGTATTGGTGCCTCTGTGAGGCAACTGTTGAATGAGGGGAGGACAGTTTACGATCTATTGATGCAGCATGATCTACTGGACTTGGTTTAGGATTCTAAATCAAGGGGATAAGCAACAACAACAACAACACTCTAAAATCGTTTGAGGAAGAGTTTTTGACATTCAAACTTGGAAACACAGTTTTATATAGACACAGGCAAAATCGATCTTTTGAATGACTCGTTCATTTTATGATCGGTCATTTCGGAGTTATTCTTCTTCGTCGTTCTTTTTAATATTTTATTAACAACAAAATTATTATTTGGAGCATTATGCTCAAATAATATCCTATCCATCGAAATTTGATTTATTCTGAGTAATTTAGTTATTATAATTTTTATACATACTCCGTTTATTTTTAAAATTAAGAATTTAATTAGCAGCTTTTATAACAATTATAATTATATTTAATAATTTTTTGTCATATTAACTATTTAAAATAATAAAAAATACAAAGTTAAAAATTTGAGCAAATTAAAAAAAAAATATTAGAGTTTTGTTAGAGTATGTATTTAGTTTGGTCATTATCATAAATGTGTGTCTTAGTTTTATGCCATTCTTGTTAATTATTCCTCTTTAGAAATTATTTTCTAATAAGCAAATTTTTCTAAACAATCTTCTAAAAAAGATACTAATTCCGTTAAAGAAAAAAAATTCATGAATAGTGTTAGCTTCTTATTTTAGCTTATGAAGGATTTTCTTATCATATAATTCCTCAATAACGAATGTTTTGGAAAAATAATTTATATAAATAAATAAATAAATAAATGACCAAATAGTCTTAGGTTTTCACAATATTTTTCTTCAACTTTTATATTTTGTTTAAAGAGAAAGGTGTCATAATTGCCTACAGTAAAATAAACTGGAGTAAATTTTTCTAGTAAATCATATCATTTATACTAACTAATGTTAAAAGTTTTCTATAGTACTTTGGAACATGATAAAATCAACTATATTATTAAAAACATTAAGTATATAGCTTAAAAACTAGTATTTGAGAGGAAGATTTCAAGGGTGAAAACATTCTTGAAAGTGTTATGGAAAGCGATTGTTGGAGAAGACTGTACAATGCAGAAATTTTATAAATGCTATAAAGACGCAGATTTTATAAAATTTATTAAGATCAATAGAATAAACTGGATTGCTCATGTATTTAGAATGAATAATTTAAGTCCCGTAGAAAGGCTCGTTTTGGAAAAGCCACGGGGGCAAAGAGACAAAGCCACGAGGACGATCCAAGTTGCGATGAATAGACGCAGTTGAAAAAGAGATTGCTGTACTGAAGGTTAAGAATTGGAGGATCCTTGTCACCCAGAGGAATGCATGGAAATCTCTTCAAAGGAAAGCCTTGGCCCATCCAGGGCTGTCGTTCTATTGATGATGATGATGATAAGCTTAAAAACGAACACTAGGCAAAGTGTTTTGAAATCTCAAATGAAGCAGTTTTTTATTGCTTATAACGTATTAAAAACATTTTTTTTTTAAAATTATGTTCATTGTGTAGGTTTTATGCTAAAATAAGCCCATGTTAGAATTGCCGTATGGCATCCTTTTGATTTTGATAGAGATAAGCCCATGCTACAATTGCCACATGGCCTCCTTTTGATTGAGATAAATCCATGCTAGACTTGCCACATGGCATCCTTTTGATTTTGATAGAAATAATAAGCCCATGCTAGAATTGTCACATGGTATCCTTTTCATTTTTGATATAATAAGCCCTTGCTGGAGTTGCCACATGGCATCCTTTTGATTTTTGACTATAATTGGAAACTTAATTCCAAATAAGGATTATGCATATAAAGAGAAATTTAAGTTGTCAATCAAGAACAATAAGTTTGTCAAGTGATTTTATTTATAAAATCATTAGTAAAACTCTATTCTATGTTTTTAATGAATAACTTTAAAAAAAATATACTCTCACGAATAATTTCAACACCACAAAAATCATGTTTTTATTTTCTTTTATTTGGTTTACGCGTCACACTTTTACATTTCTACAATCACACGCTGAAGATTTCACTATATCTGAACCAAAATACTGAATATCAGGTATAGAATACCCACAATGACTGTTTTAAAGAGTTATTTTTGTTCAGAAAAATCTCTTGAGTTCTTGTAATACTTTTTGCTCGAACTTCAAAAGTTTCCATTTTTGTTTTCACTCACTTTTTTCTCAATTTTTGCAGAATATTGAAATATTCAACATGAATGTTCGTATAATCCATATGCTTGCATTTATTTCAGATTATATTTAGCTGTTCACGCTCCTTTGTTGCTTCTAGGTCTTCTGTTACCGCTCGGACCCTTGCAGCTACGTTTGTGGATCCCTAAGCGGTCTGGAAAAAATGTGCGCTGGCATAGAGGACAAGGAACCAGCTGTTGCAGATGGCTTTCCCATGCGGTATCTCCAAGTTCAATGAGACTGGCAACATCATCATCTGAAAGAGATTTACAATGCTTGTAATAATTTAAAACAAGTAATATAAAAAAAAAGTTTTTTTTAAAGTCAATTCCTACTTTTTTTCTCTACATTGCAGAAAGTCCTTTATAAACAATTTTCATTCATTTTTTTAAGTTATATGGCACCATCTATTGGTAGATATATGCAACTTAAATCTAAAAGAAACTAAAATTAATTAATTAAATTTAATGAATGAATTAATATTTGAAAAATCTGTATTAACATCAAGTGTCCTCCACTACAACTTCAAAAAAAAATGTATTTAAACTTGAGTGGATGAATGAGAAGTATTTTATGAACGATTGAAAATTTGAACAAGATATACATAGGGAGAGAGTGAGCTAATAGTAGGAATTGAAAAAGCAACTTCATTTTTAAAACAAATTTTTAAAAAGGAATAATTGAAATTAATACTGTTTAATACTCATTTTTGAAAAATTATGGGAAATTATCTCAATTTTTTTTCTCTTAAACTTTGCACACAGGAATTAAGGAATGGTAAAAAATTCTTAACAATTTTTGAAAAAAAAAGTCCAAGGATAAATACATATATCTTGTAAAAATTGAAACAAAAGATTTTAGTTTTTTTAAATCTTTCTGAAGTTCGATGAATTTTTGTTTCCTGACCCTCCTTAGGATAGTCCATGCACTCCAATGATCTTTGAAATTTCGAGTACTCTGGAGATGCAAAGGAAGGGTACATCAGACAAGGTGAGAAGATTGAAGAGGATAAAAAAAAAAAATTCGTACAGTACTGGCAGTAGATGAATCTTTTGAGGACAGCAGACTTTTAAGATTTACAATTAAATTATAACTGTCTTTAAATCGTAACTATATTTAATCCGTCTACAAAAAATTAAAAGGAACATTGCCGTTGAGTAAATGATAATATTGTTTGCAAAAGTTCTATGTGCACATTTCAGAAAAAAGTTAAGAAATTAAGCCTACATTACAAAATTTTCGCCACCTTTTTTTGTAATAAGATTGTGCTAATAAGGCATATAGAATTTAATATTTTCCCTTTTTAATCTATTATTTTTGTTGTATTGTAAGTTCTGTGATTAAAAATATCCAAAAATCTTGTGTGTGGTATTTCAAGTTCTAAAGCAGCTTCTAGTTTGGTTTGGTTAGACGCTCTACGATCATTTTGTGCACACTTTATGCTAATTAGACCGGGACCTACAGTTTAACATGGATTACGAAAAACTAACAAAACTCCATGCCATCGTCAGCATTCGAACCGGAAGCTCTGGTACCAAAGGACAGAGGGCTGGCCAAGTGGCCATCAGACCGCTTTAATTGTAGATTTGTTTGTCACTCTACGATCATTTTGTGCACACTTTAGGCTAATTTGACCGGGACCTACAGTGTTTACGTGGATTCCGAACACCTCACAAACAACCATGCCACGGCCAGCATTGGAACTTGAAGCCTCTGCTAGGGCAGAGAGCTAGCCAATTGGCCATCAGGTCGTAAAGCAAGTTCTAGAATTAACTTATACAATTTGAAAAAATTAATATGGAAAAAAAAAAAAAAAAGAATCAACATGCAAAAAACCTTTTACAAGGTTTTTTTTGAAAAAGATAATTACTCTATGTAACCTTTTCAAAATTATTATCAGGCCAAACCTTTTTTACTATTCTGTAAGAATCCTACAGACAATGTATTTATTTATTACCTTTAGATAACTCGGAATCTCTTTTGGGTTCATCTTTCTGTTCTTCGTCAGGCAATGTCTCGTTCTCTCTCCTCCATTTCCGAAGACACTGCTGTTCATGCATTGAGATCACCCAAGAACCATAACTGCGACCGCACACATAACAAGGCACGTACATAGAAGAAGAATTTTGGTCCTCCTACAACGAAACGGATAAAAAGGAAAGAAAATTAATAACCGGCGTCGTTAACCTGGATAGCAAACAGAATAGTCTTGTCATCCCCTGTCATCATTTCCCTTTACATTACAGCGAGTCAAATATGGGTCAAACGTGTTAGGCTGTCATTTACGGTATCTACTCTCTTTGTCTGTGATAAAAGTGTTGTAGGAGTGTCAAAAATAACTATATATATTTATATGCATGTAATTCAATTTTCTGAATGTCTGCGGTTTGTTCCTCTTAAAGTATATCAAGCAATTTTTGACACAGAGAGATATTACTCTGCGTGGAAAGGACTTTAGGGATTGCTATTGGAAAATTTAAAGAGAAAAACTTGTAGCCATTGATATAGTGAAGAAAATGAAAAGAATTATTGGATAAAAATAATAAGATAAGTTTATAAATTTTTGTTCAACGGTGGGGTGAAGGAAAATATATAATAGCTTATAAATGATAAGTTTAAGATTGTCTAAAATTTTTAAACTATATATATGATCGTGATGTATCGAGTTCTCATACTAAAGATAATTAGGAATAGAATTATAAAACATTTAGAAGTTTGGATAGCTGCTAAATGTTTGCAATAATGTAGTTTGGATGACTGCTAAATTATCTACACAAATATCCCAACTCATTATGTCAATTTAAGTTTGCCTTTTAGTGTTAGATTTTCCAAATGATTCTACTTCTTCATATTTATTATTATTTTATTAATTTGTTGTAAAGTTCCGGCTAGCATCAACGGATGTTTGGTGCGTGGTTTCTGAGATCTGAAGAAGTTCAATTCGAAATTCAACAAGCACAGTCAAAAGCTTCAGTGTCTTCCCCGAATGTATGTACTTCAAATTTTTCCATCAGAAAGCTCCTTCATAAGATTTGAAGGAGGGGACAGGAAAGAAATGGTCTTCTTGGAGTTCTGTCTTAGGGAAGCAGCCCTTTTGAGGGATCGGGGACTGATCTCTCTTTTGCACAATCTTTTGTGGAGCATCTTCTTCGGGAAGAACTTTCATCTGCACACAGAACACGGAATTAACTTGGACTGGACGGATGAAACTCTTAATGATTAAATCCAATGTAGATCCTGAGTAATAGTGCTTCCATTACAAAAAATGGCCAAAACTGCTTTGTGTATTTATGGAATAACTGTTCGTTTATCGAGGACCAGGGTTGACTACTCCATACCATACGTACCTACGTACTACGTACAACTGGAATTTTATGAACTACATATTACATTTTCTGAAGCAAAATGTGAAACAATTTAGACACCCCCCCCTTTTACAGTATGAAATTTAATGAGGAATTCAAGTTAAAATCTACACCACATTCCTGTCTGGCGTTTAATATAAAAACTACATTGCATTTAACATAAATAATTTTTAATTAAAGTATGCTTATCTAATGGCGAAAATAAGCACCCTTTGCAAGAAAGATCCATACGGTTGGCTTAACACGTTGCATTATACCACTGGCAACAGAAATACTAAAAAAATTTTTAACATATTTATTTCTTACATGGAGTAGTAAGTATTTTGAAAATGGATAATATAAAATTTAAGGAACAAATAATATCAAATGTTCGGAAATTTTTGAAATTTCAGAACGTAATCGTTTAAAAACTGTAGATAGATGTGCTGTTTGACATATTTTAGGATTTTTTATTGATTCTGTGGGTATTTTGAAAAACATTTCCTATACAATTTAAATATGAACTAAGTTCCATTAATTTAATTATTCCCTTTGTCTATTTTAGATGTTATGTGGCAGGCCATTTGTGTAGTAATCTATGTAATCAATTCATCATTTTTTAGATTAATTCTGTGGGGGTTTTGAATGGTTCTTTTTATTTAATTGAATAGGCGTCAAATATCATACTTTGCATTTGACATAAAATATAATGTTCAAAGCGTAACTGAATCGTGTTACCCCTTCGGCAGACGACGTGGATTGCTCTCTTAGAGAAGCAGCCCTCTTGAGGGGTTGGGGGCTGGCCTTTCCTTTGCACACCCTCCTGTGGACGGGCATCCTCTCCGGGAAGAACGTTCTGCTGCACACAGGACACGGAACTAGCTGCGACTGGACGGATGACCAGGCAGGATCATCGCCCAAATCATCAGCGTCGACAGGTCTGCGTGGAGGAAGCTTGCGTAAGTTGGGAGTCAGTGAGTTGTTCGTCTTTTTCCAGCTCTGCAGAAACATGAATTCAGCATCATTAGAATCAAAATGCAGATTTCACAAAATATACTCTGATATTAAGTGTTAATCGACATAATTTTATGCACATTTTTCAGTTTAACCGACAAAAAATCAATAGAAAAATTAAAAGGAACCCTTTACAGAATGAGGAAAAAAGGCATTCAAAATAAGCATATGAGGATATCTATAGAAAGGTTATTGGGCTTATTGTAAAGTTATGCGAAAAACAGTCTTGCAAAATATGAGTAGTGTAGTGTGTAGGTTGAGCAACCAGGTTGTAACTGGGTGTGATTGGGTTGAAATATTTGAAGCACGGATTGGAGAACTCACAGCTTTATTGACACGTGCACAAACACCAAACTCAGACAATTATACGCTATTTAAGCAATTTACAAACATATAATTACGGATTCGTGGAAGGACTGCACTTCTAAGCCGAAAACCCGATACTCGGCTACGCACAAGTTGCGCGAAATATACTTCCTCTCCGCTAATATATTTCTTTTTGGGGTGAGAGACTGTAAACTTTCTCAACAGAAGTGCGTGATTGCTCTGTACCTCCTCTCGGGTGGGAGTTTCGAGGCCGACTGACTCTTTCTCCTGAACGCCGAAGGGGAGTGCTCTTGTCAGTGTGTAAGAGGAACCATGGTTACAGAAGGACAAATTGCTGTCTTTTATTATCAGAGTTTTTCTTTAATAGTTGTTTACTCATTGGCATTGAAAGATTGAAAGAGGAAAGACGTGTTTATCGCATTTTTGTTCTCTCTTTCTTAGCAACTTAACGAGTAAGTGATATGCTGCATAGTAAAGGACGAGATCTTCCCAAAGTTTTACAAGACGAGATGTACTATGAAAACCGATCAGATTCACATGGCATTATATATTCTTAAATTTAAATTGCTTTTTAAGGAAATAAACATGTATTTTGATATATTTACATATATTTTTTTATTGCAGGACATTAATATCTACCCAAAACAATTTATAAATCAGTATTATTGTGCATTTTGTATTTTTAGATATTATTTCTAAAGAAAGTTAATGAATTAAAAACTGTTTTTAATTATTATCAACTGTGTCACTATTTGTATTTGTTAGAAAAACAAATTATCTTTTAAATATATTATAAAACAAATTAAATTATTATTGCAATTATAAAAGCATAATTTCTTTAAACAATATCTATTATTTTTATATCGATTGCAATGAAGGTTACATGGAAGTAAAACAGACAAATAAAGATATAGTTTTATTTGAATTACCAAAATATGAAGCATTCTTTTTTTTATTTGAAATTGTAAAATGAAACGAAATTAAAAAAATGTTTTCAGCTAAAAAATTTAATTAACAAACTGCAATGATTTATGAAAAAACATTACAAATCAAATTACCAAAAGAAAAAAAAGTTTGCTTATAAAAAAAAATCAAGTGAAAATATGAAATAAAATTAATGTTGCCATTTGTAGAATTGTTATACATAAAAAGTGATTTTTCAATCGCATTTATTGCAAATATTAAATGTAAATATATTTTAAAATATATAAATTTAATGTATAAAATAAATTTATATTATTAAATAAATTTATTAAAAAAATTAATTCATATATATTTTAAATTTAGTATAGTATTATTTTTAAATAAATTTGTACTATTATGTACATAAATTTAGTATTAAATATAAATATATTTTATAAATTTATATAAATTAATGTTATAAATTTAAAATATATTAATTTTATTTTAATATTATAAATTTCATATGTAAATTTGTTGTATTAAATATAAATAATAAATGCAGTTGCAATTGCATTTATTGCAAACATTAAATGTAAATTTATTTTAAAATATATAAATTTAATGTATAAAATAAATTTATATTATTAAATAAATTTATTAAAAAAATTAATTCATATAATTAAATTAAAAATAATTTTAACGAAATTTGTACTATTAAATATAAATATATATATTATAAATTAATATTATAAATTTTATATATATTAATTTTATTTTAATATATATTTTTATATTTTATTTATATATTTTAAATTTATATATAACTTAATATTTTATTATATAAATTTAAAGTACATTAATTTCATTTTAATATTATAAATTTATTGTATTAAATATAAATATTAAATGCAATTACAAATACATTTCAATTGAATTTTTTTCTCAATTGCAAAAAAACGAAATTTTTTTTGTAATACTAAGTCCCTGAGATAAATATAAAATTTAAAAAGTTGAAAAATGAAATTATATATTATTTTATTCTGAGTTGTGGCATCGTTTCTAAACTTCTAGTAATGATGTTAGAAAACGCCTTCTGTCTCCCACTTCATTTCTAAATCCATCATGAAATAACAGGAGTACGAGTTTCCGCGAAAATCATTACTGAAGACCAACGACCTTCGACTTTATCAATTTGGACATCTTCCAAAACGGCAAACGAACATCCAGAAGTACCTGAAATGATTCAATTAATTCTTCCACCTTCGCTCTTTCAGAAAACGTTGGATTTCAAAACCATGAATAACACGAAAAGTATTTTCCAAAATGGCGGAAGTTTTGCTAAGTCAGTATTTATTTATTTTTTCTTCTTCCTTGGTTTGAAAGAAAATATTTTTCATCAAGTTCGTCGACTTTAACAGGGATGTACAAACACGTGGGTTGACTCATATGTGAAAAAAAAAAGACTATTATAAATGTTGTTGTTCTAATGCAGCTGGCATTATAGAGACAGTTAATCTTTATGCCGTAAGCAAGGATTGCACCTCTGTTACTCATTTAGCACTACCCAGGGGGCACGTGTAGCTTGAAGATATGATACGAAAGCGATTAACACTACCCCCACAACTCTCTACGATCCTATTAGATCGGGACCTGCGGTTTAAAGTGGATTCCGAACCACTACAAACATCCATAACACCGCCGGGACTCGAACCCGAAACTTGTGGTACGAGAGCCAGAGCGTTAACCACTCGGCCATAAGTCCGCTATTTTAAACGTAAATATTTTTTAAAAACATTTCAAAATTCTCATATTAATTAGAGGGGCCTGAATGGCCGAGTAGCTAGCGCTCTGGCGCTCGGTACTACAAGTTTCAGGCTCGAATCCTGGCGGTGGCATGGATGTCTTGTGAGTGGTTCACAATCCCCGTTGAACTGTAGGTCTCGGTCTAATTAGCCTACATTGTGCACAAGATGACCGTAGAGCGACAAACCAAACCATATTGATTAGGAACAAACTAGTAGATTAGAGGGTTGTTGTTTTTTTTCAGTAAAGAATTAACTTGTAAAATCTCGATCAGGAATAATATTTGTTTATTTTTTATTCTTACAGTCTTTCGTCTATTAAGATGACATTCTTTACTAAATGCTTGTTGAAAGAATGCATTATGTATTTTTGGGAACGTTTCATTTTAAAGCTACATCCATCAAAATACCTGCAGTTACTATAATATATTAAAATATACAGGCAATACAATAGTTTCCAAAAATGAAGGAAAAAAATCAGAAAAATTGTGAATGTGAAATTACTTAGTTTTACCCATGGCTTTATTGGAACTCAATCTATACACATTTGGCCACTTACCGTAGAAACAAAATGAACATAAAAAAATCAAAAATGATAAAAGACAGACATTTTCAACAAAAACGACCCAAAGATCTTAAAAACCCTTAAAAACAAGTTCAATGCTCTAAGGAAAAAATTTAAAAAGCTAGAAGCACCCTAATAAAAGTTAGTGTGATCAGACCATATTTTCTCTGGCGGCCTCTATTTTGCAAGTTGGCCAATATTTTTAACCCTAAATAAATCTCTTAAAAGGTTTCACTAGCAAACGTTTTAAACTAGCATTAAATTTGTCTGTTTCACATTAATTTTCGATAATAATTTAAAAATATGTTGTTTGTTTGTTCTTTCTTATCCCACTTGGCTGGCCAAGCCCACGAGCCCATACGTGCTCATGATTGAAGGGGAAGGAAGCAGCTTCTGTTGTGATGGAGCACCCGTAGGTAGAAGTCTGACTTTTGCTCCGTGACGCTCTTACAGTCATAGGAGACTGGGACCTACAGCTTAAAGTGGATTCCGAACCACTACAAACATCCATGGCACCGCCGGGATTCGAACCCGAAACCTGTGGCACCGAGCGCCAGAGCGCTAGACATTCGGCCATTCAGATCCCAAATTTGCCAACGGCACGCGGTGTTCCCAGGTGGTCACCCACCCAAGTACTGACCGCGCCCAATGATGCTTGACTTCGGTGATCTAACGAGAACCGGTATATTCAGCATGGTACGGCCGTTGGCATTTAGAAATATTGTTTTGGAAACAACTTGCTAGATTCTATAAAATCGTTTTTTTGGAATATTCACTTGTTTTTATGAATTATTTATTCAAATTGGAATATCTCAATGGTTAAAAATGAGGCAAGCCTACATCATTAGAAATTCGCAAATTAAATTTTTTTTTCCTACTTAGAAAACATTTATATTGTTAAAAAATTACTCAAAAAATAGTTTAAGCGAAAATAATTTTTTCCCCATCTTAAGACTTTATAAAACGCATGATGGAATAAATAATAAATCAAGATTCGAGAGGGCAAAAAAAAAAATAAATAAAGCAAATCATCATTCGAAAAATTAAAGTTAATATATTATTGATTACAAAAAGTATATGAAAGCCATGTATCATGACCCAGTGGCAAGAAAGAAATTCTATAATAGAAAAAAGAATCGAAGTTTTCGAATTTCTTTGGCAAGAAACATATAAAACGGTGTATTATAATGTTATAATTTCTTAGGAAAACAAATTATTTAACATATTCGAATTAAAAGTTTGAAGAAAAATGAAAAAAAATTGCAGAAAAGTAAACTTATTTCCATTCAATTAACAAGACGATAAAGGAGTTATGGTACGGATACAAAAGTCATCTATTGCAGTAGGTAAGTTCGAAGATATCGACAATATTATGTGTTAGAATAAATATTTTAAACTAAATTAGAAACTCGTCATTATAAAATCCTATCAACAGAATCTTTGCTTTCAAATTAAGTCAGCATAATGATCCTAATTATACTAACGACCTGATGGCCAATAAATTATTATTTTAATAATTAATTGACGCTCTGCCCATTGGTACCACAGGCTTCAGGTTCGAAACCTGGCAGTGGCATGGATGTTTGTGAGAGGTTTAGGATCCACGTTGAACTGCGGGTCCCGATATAATGAACCTAGAGTGGTTACGAAAATACCGTACAGCGACAAACCTCAATCTAGGGTCTGATGGTAGAGAGACTAGCGGAAAATTTTGGTTTACCGCTCTACGGTCATTTTTTTTTGCATACTGTAAGTCGACCGGGATCTACAGTTTAACGTGAATTCCGAACTACTCACAAATATCCGTGCCACCGCCAAGATTCAAACCTGAATTGATCCTCAGGTCACCCGAAAACTTTTATGAGGCATCATACTTTAAAATAAAACGCGTAAAAAAATAATATGAACCAAAAACTTTTTACTATAAGTTTTGAAGAGGAAACACTAAATAAAAGACCCAAACAATATCCTTGCATAAAATGTTTTTGTATATTTGTTTTAAAGGAAATGGTGTAAAAAGCATCAATTTTAACAATCGGTAATTGCATGTAACAATGACAATTCAGTAGAATATATGAATATTAAATATAGTCTGATATACTTAGTAAGTAATGCTTTTGTTAAGTTAGCGACATAAAAATGTTCTTTATAAAAATCATTAGTATAGAATAATTTGTGCTTATTTTTTTTATCTATATTTTTTTTAATAACGCTCAATACAATCAGTACCAGGAAATGACATTTATGAATGTTTACAATGCATCGCATTTAAAAAATAAATGTCTTAAATCCATTGCAATAAGCATCGAACGCTTTAGTTTTATTATATCTAAATGTGATTATATTTTTTCGATACTTCATATTTTTCACGGAAATATGTTCGCTAAATTATTTAGAACAAAAATGCATCATTTTAAATGTTGGATAATATTGTTCAAAGTTGATTTTGAAATGATTTTTAGAGGGGAAATGGAAATGTTATGCAAATTTTATTACAAACAAAATTACCATAATTATAACATCTCGAAGGAAAATGAGCAAAAAAGAAAACTACCAGCATGCATTGCGTGACTTAGTTGATAATTCAAATGCAATTTCAAATAGTATCAAATTGTTTTTTTTTTTTTATAATATACTCGATTTTTCATATGCATATAGATATTTACGGTAATTTTGCACGAAATGTTAATCGTTAGGGTAATTTTTTTATTAAATATCTGTTGCCATTGATTTTATGTTAATTTTCATTCTTATGTAAAAGCTCTTTTAAAAGATAAAAAAATATAGTAATCTAAGTTACTTTATAGCTATATGGCAGATATCTCTTTAAGATTCGATTTACAGTGTTCATAAAATTAATCTTTCTAAAGGCCTTTTTTATAGATTGTTTTTATTTTTTATTTTAATATAAAATTCAATATTGCAACCGTGCTCCCTCTTGCACACTAGAAAGAGCATGCCCCTTTGGCGTTCAGAAGAAATGGTCAGAACTCTCATCCGAGAGGAATTACAGCGCAACAATGCACTTCTGTTGTGAAACGTTTAGTTTACAGTCTCTCACCCCAAAAAGAAATACATTTAACACAACTTTGTGTATTAGCTCGCTTACAGACTCTCATCAGGAGAGGAAGTATATTTCACGCATCCTCCGCGTAGCTGAGTATGGGATTATCGGCTTAAAAGAGGAATCCTTCAACGAATCTATACTTTATACCTTTAAACGTGTTAAATATTGCATGTATGTAGTGTTTGTGCTTGTGCCATTAAAGCTGTGAATTCTCCAACCAGCGCCTCAAGTATCTCAACCCAACCCCCACTCATTCACAATTTGGTTGCCTAACCAGCACGTTACAATAGAAAAATTATTTTAATTTTTAAACTAGTTTTATTTTTAATTAATTTTATTCGATAATTATTTTTATTTTTTAAAAAAATAAAAGACCAAGTATTAGCTTTATGTTATTAAAAGCGTGACAAGAAACCAAACACGCAAGAGAAAAATTAAAATTCTGGCGATTTAAAAAAATCTGTTATTATGGCAACATTTCAATTATTGGCTTTTTCGTATGTAAACTCTGGTATTATCAATTTAATTGCAAATATTGGGAATACATCAAATGGTTTTGGTTTAAGATCTTAGCACGAGCCCTTTTTATACATAGATACAAAATATATCGTTGTAAAATTGTTTTTCTTTAAAAGAAATTTTTTGAAATATGTTAAATCTTCCAACATTTTTTCTTTAAAAAATTATCTTTATTTAAACTTCTGGTGATAAATTTAGAAAAAAACAGTTATTTATTTTAATCAGTTATTAAAATATAATTTAAATATTAAATAAAATGTTTCAAATATTAAATCAAATTTTAGAAAAGCCATTATTTACATTTTTAAAAAAATCGTCTCGAACGTAGTCGATATATCTTTAGCAATAATAGTTTAAAATAGATAAAATAAACAAAATATTAATTCTTTGATAAGTTATTAATCGAAAATTTTGTTCTTAATATGTTTAATGTCATTATTTTGTTATGAGAAAAGAGTGACTCTGAACACAATCTTTTTGTTGAACATCGGAGGAGATTGCCTTTCACTTATGTAACCTCAGAACAGCCCACCTGTGGGAAAACTTCCCACTGTCAAAATGCTGTAAAAAAAAGAACCACTCGTCACAATGAGTTCAAATTTGAACTGAAGATACTTGAAGAAGAGGGAAACAGTATGGCATCAAAAAAGTTTTAAAAAAAAGTTCCACGGATGTTTTTCATCCAATTTGGTATGATCTTGCAATGGTGGATGGGCTTTCCACTAACAGTGTCATAACTGTTGAATGACTTAGAAGTCATTTTTTCCATCCAAAAACCGAAAGAATCAAGCACATTAAACACTACAGTTGGTTTAATGGGCAACTCATGCCTAGTACGTTGCAATTGTGATTCAAAATATCACTGTCAGCCGAATTCACTTTCTTTATGCCGCTTAGAGAGTCATCTATTAATAACACTTTGGAACCTTTTTTGAATGCCGTACCGTTTACCCCTTCTCCAAGTATCTTCAATTCAAATTTTAACTCATTGTGACGAGTGGTTAATTTTTGTACAGCATTTTGAAAATGGGGCTATAATTATAATCGCCCTGTATATACCCCAGACGAACAACAGACCCCACCACCAGAGATATTGGAGGATAGGTATAACGTCCCTGATTCTCTACAGAGAATCATATGCTGACAATCAGTGGTTAGAATGAACTAAGATTCAACAACGAATAGAGCGATCCTCCACTGATGTGAGGTCAATATTTTATATTCTACGTAACACCCCGAACAGACAGTAGAACGTAATCATCAGATTCATTGTATCCGGTATCCTTCATATTAGTAAGTTGGACACGAAGCTGGGCGTTAATTTTAAGTCTATCAATCTGCAATTGAGATTGCACTATTTCCAATATCTTTACAATTTGCCATTCTACAAAAATTGGTGATTACTCATTTTAACCGTTTGCTTTTAAATGTCTTCTAATATTCCAAAAAAACTTGACAGAATTTGACAAAATGTGTGAGCGGGCAAAGCATGAAAATCAATACAAGCGCTTATACAGCCTGTATTATTCTACATTATGCATTCCTTACACGGATGTAGAAGTTAATATATTCACCACTAGAGATTGTAGCATTATAAGGAATCGTAATTTTACCTTTCGATTAGTCCTTTTCGAGAAAATTAGCAAAATGTGCAAATTTTCTTAATTTTGAACGCCAATGTACTTTTAAATTTTGATCATTTTAATTCGATGAGAATCTAGGCTTAAGCGCCATTTGCTGGTCGGATGCCAGATGCTATGCTGGTCGCGCCACTTTTTTTGTCAACAAATGAAGCAATTTCAAAGAAAAGGTAAAATGTCTTCAAAGATCCTTTCACTCAACATCAACTAACTATTTTTTTATTTCCACGCAAATCATAAAATAAGAAAATTATCGATTTCTTGTCTGTAAAACTTGTTTTACAGCATGAAAAGAATGCATGCAAAAAAGTTTCTGAACATAATGGTAATAAGTGTGACTATTTTTTTTTAAGTCGTTCTCCACTAAAATGACGAGTTTGTAATAGATTCAGAATTACCAGGGTGTTCTACTACAGCCCACTACTACAGTTTTTCACTGCAATATTCACTGCAGTGAAGGTCGCACATGCAATCGCTAATTTCATGTGTCTCATTATACACATGGCACCGAATATCTGCTATCAAATTTGAGTGACAGATTGTTCTCATTAGTACAAAACACTAATTGCATGCACTCTAACACTGCTTGTCTGCTTTCAAATTTGAGTGATGGGTTGTTATTATGTACTTGTCAAAGAACATGCATTCCTCTTTCATTTGAATGAAATGTCAAAACTCTTCCCGTGAGAAAAAAATGCTACAATTGATATTATAAAATACAATTTATTAATTATTTCATCATTGGAAGAGCATTGATAAAATAATAGGTAAATTATGTTCACCGTTGAATAAATATAATATTATATAACCGTAATAATAACAATGTTATATAACAATTGAATGAATGAAAAGTCTTCAAAGGATTTCACATTAAAAATTTATATAGAAATATTTTATCAATACAAATTATTGTAACTTATTTTATTAATTGATCCGTCATTTTTCATTGCAGATTTCGGAAAATAAATTCTTTATCAAAAGTCAAATAATTTCTTATTAAAAAGATTTTTTTTTTAATTCCTGTAAACTTACAAAAAAAAAAAAAAAGTCGCATTTAAAATGCATTCTATGTTTAAACATTAAAGTTAGCCTTTTTCAAAAATAAATAATAAAAATAAATAAATAAATAAATAATAGAAATAAATAATTAAAAATAAATAAAGGAATAAATAAAAATAAATAAATGAATAAATAAAAATAAATAAATATTAAAAATAAGTAAATGAATAAATAAAAATAACTAAATAATAAAAATAAACAAATGAATAAATAAAAATAAGTATATAGTAAAAATAAATAAATACAAAAATAAATAAATGAATAAATAAAAATAAGTATACAGTAAAAATAAATAAATACAAAAATAAATAAATAATAAAAATAAATAAAAAGTAAAATTAAATTAATAAAAAAAACCCATGAAAAATTTTAAATTTTTTTTAAAGCATTGCATTT
>BPLQ01003895.1:0-15058 GCA_021605075.1 Caerostris darwini | reverse complement strand
TATTTAATAAGCTTAGTTTGTGTACAAATTTTATACAAATAATTATTAGATTACACTATATGAACAGAACTATAAATACCTGGATAATAATTTTCCAAATGTTATTTCAGTTATCATAATTTGTCTGTAAGGAATTACTCAAATATGTATTACAATAGATAATGATATGAATAAATAACTAAGATTCCTGGATAGACTGTAGATAAACTTTAGATTCCTGGATACGATTGGCCAAATGTTTTTATTTCAATAACAATTTGTGCAAAAAGAATTACACAGATATATGTTAGAATGTATTTGTATAAGTAGTAGAACTATAAACTCTTAGATAGTAGTTTAATAAATGATTTTTATTTTAATAACCTCAATTTGCATGAAAGGTATTATACAAACAGCATTATAAAATGTATAATTCCCTTATATACCGTCATTGTGTAAATTGTTAAAAAGATATTTTTAGAATCAAATAAAACTGAAACTTTTCATTTTATCAGCGTGAAAACAGAAATGGTTTCACAAATAGAAGATTTGATAGTATTAAAGAAAGTATAAAAGGTCTACAATTTATAAACATACATATATACATTTTAAGTTTAAATTTGATCTAACATATAAAGAATATATTTGCAAATTTAATATGCATACTTAAATGAATTTTTGTTCCTTTTCTAAGATTTCAATTCGAAAACATTCTATTTCAACGTTTATTCAAAATGTAATGTAATCAGAGACGAAACGTGTCTACAAATATAAATATATGCATACAGTTTAAATTCAATGTATCCCTTCAAATATTTTTGCAGTAAAACTTTCTCAATGGGAAAAGACACAGTGTTTATTCAATCACTGATAATATTAGTAAAAATTTAAGACCGGTTTTTAGTAGAAGTATGATACGACATGTTTTATGGCTTTCCTTATTTTATGTGAGAACGAATGAAATGAACGAACTTCACGATGCAATTTTGGAAATAAAATTTTTGGAATGTTTGGGATGAAAGGATAATGCTTTTCGTTTAAAATAGATAATTTATTTTCGAAATTATTATTTTTGAGGGATAATGGGCGTATATTTTATTTTCATCACAAAATTGTTTTTGGTGTGCAGCCTTTCATTTATGGAAACAATGTAGCTTTCACAAATAGAAGCTACTTTTTTTATAGATATTTCCAAAATTGTATTGTTGTTCTCATATCATTATTTATTATTGCATATGTATTCTTATAGCATGTCAGCATTAAACTAAAGTTGAGTATAAAACTTAAATAAATGAAGCTCAAATTGTTTTATTTAAAAACTATTAGATTCAGTTAATTATTATTTTTCTGCAAAGAAAATATATAATATTTGTTTATTTCTACTGTTATTAAAAGATGGGCTCTGTTAGATAATTCGCCATTGGAACACAAGATCAATAGCAATTTCAGCATTATCTAAGATGAACCATAAGTGATCTATCAATTATACACACATTTTATCACATCGACCACTAAGTTTGTCGCCTTCTTAATAAAAGAAAAGGAACTTCTCTTTTTTTAGAGACCAAAGAGAGAACCATATTATGGATTTATCATGCTCATACGCGGCATAGACACAGAAACATTCGCTTCAGCCTTAACTCATCGGGTTTCACACTTGGCTTGCCTATTTGGGAATCCCAAAAATTCCACTATTTGAATACATAAACATGCATTATAATAAATAAGGAATAGGGGTATCATAGTTAAAAACAGCTAATTGCAAAATAATGGAAGATGCTCATATATTAATATAGAGAAGTATAGAGATATAGTATTTTGAAACAGCTATTCAAATGATTAGGAAAAAATAAATAAATAAATAAACAAAAAAAAAAAAGCTTTAATATGTGTATACTGATATGTTTCGACAATTGCTATAGATTTTCTAACTATTTTTATTTAATTCACATATGCAGCCGTGCTTCCTGCTACACATTGGCAACAGTGCTACTCGGTGGCATTCAGGAGAAATGGTCAGTCGGCTTCGAGACTTTCACCCGAGAGGAAGTACAGTGCAATCGGCTCTCCCGCTGAGAAACGTTTAGTTTATAGTATTCTCGCCCCGAGAGGAAATATATTTAGAGCCTCCCGGTGCATTCGTTTGCTTACAGACTCTCACCCGGAGAGGAACTATATTTCACACACCCTTCGAGTAGCCGAGTTTTTGGTTTTCGGCTTAGAAGTGAAGTCCATCAACAAATTAATAATTATCTGTCTTTTAATGTGTCAAATATTGAATGTCTCTAATTGTATGAACATTTATGTACATCATAAATGTGATTTTTGTGTGTGTAAATGAAGCTGAGTATGCTTCAAGTATCGCATCCCAACCACGTTAACGGAAATGTTAATGGGTAACGGAAAAAATAATTTTTCAAGATATTTGGGATATAAGATAATTTTTTTGTGAGATGAGCGTATCCCGTATATAAGCCGACACGCTACACTTTTTCTTTAATTGTTCTAAAAATTATCGGCTTATACACACGGCTCGGAAAATGTTCTTTATTTCGCGATATTTGTCGATTTATCATTTGTGCCCAGCCAACTTAAGAAATACCTGCGTTTTTTGAGAGATGAGCGAATCAATGTATAAGTCTGCTAATCCATTTAGAGTTGCTTGCTGTTTTAATGTGGAAAAAATTTATTATCAATCTTGCTCGTTAGGCTTAAACTCACAACCCTCATTAGCGAGTAAATCAGCAAATTCTTTACCCTGGCCACTGATAGGCGGAAGTATCTACTGAAGGGAAATACAACTGCAACTACTAAATAAAATTTTGTTTGATGTATAAACTCGCCGGATAAAGAATCAGTTACCTTGGTGCGATATCAAATAAGACTAGTTAAGCCTTTACAGATGACACAACTTTTGACTCATGGGCTCTACTTCGGGCGCACTGCCTCGTTAGTGATCATAAAGCAATAACGATGAGTCATGGTCGATTGTCTGGCGCTTGGTGCTACAGGTTTCAGGTTCGAGTTTCGGAGGTACCATGGATATTTGTGGTGATTCGGAATAGCCATAAGATCCAATAAACCATAGGATCCGATCTAATATGATCATAGAGCGTTATCTCGTGGCTTAGTTTTTTTCAGCCCTCGTGGTTCCTCGCTAAAATGAAGCTGCATATTACCCTTAATCATGGCCCAGTCGACTGTGATGGGGTCTTCTGGACCTGGTGTATTCTATCCTGCACCAGGGGGGTTTGTAACAACACGATAAGCCAGTGACTCAACCGCTGCACCATCTGTAAATGTTTAACGATTTCTCTGTGTTGCAAACCAGGGTTTGGATTCTCATTATGTAGTATAAAATACCGAAACATCATTCAATTTTATGGTCTCATTTAATGTTATGACATATAAAACCGTTCGTGCGTAGAAATTTGTTTATAATTGTTATTTATTTGAATAATCTGTACAAATTGGGCTGAAAAATTCATAGGCTAGCATAGAAAAATTCTTTTTTTTTTTTTGATAGAATTTTATTTTTTATTCAATATAGTTGCCTTCGAGGGCGATACAACGATTATAGCGGTCATTCAATTTTTGGATACCATTACCATTTTACCATTTTTATAGTACGATTTGTCTTTAGCTTCAAAATAGGCTTCAGTTTCGGCGATTACCTCTTCATCGGCGCGAAATTTCTGTCCAATTCAATGCAATTTTGCCATCGTTTTCATTGATTTGTGACACGGGCATTGTCTTGATGAAACAACACTTTCTTCTTCTTCAAATGAGGCTGTTTTTCCGCGATTTCGTCTTTCAAACGCTTCAATAACGCTGCGTAATAGTCGCTGTTTATGGTCTTTCCCTTTTTAAGATAGTCAATGAATATTAGACCATGCGTATCCCAAAATATTGATGTCATAACCTTACCAGCCGACTTTTGGGTCTTTCCACACTTTGGATACGGTTCATCACGTGCATTCCACTCGGCTGACTGTCGATTGGACTCCGAAGTGAAATGATGGAGCCATGTTTCTCCATTGTCACATATCGACGCAAAAATTCGGGTTTATTACGATTGAACATTATGTTTGAAGCTCCAAACACTGCTTAGAATCATCAATTCGTTATTGTTTTTGATCGATTGTGAGTACGCGCGGCACCCACTTTGAACAGAGCTTTCGCATATCCAAATATTCCTTCACGATATGTCCAACACGCTCCTTTGATATCTTTCGGGTCTCAGCTATCACAATCAACTTCACTTTACGGTTATCAGAAATTATTTTGGGGACTTTTTTGATGATTTCGTCGGTAACAGCCTCTTTGGGGCGTCCACTGCGTGCATCCACTGTTTGCTGTTAGCAAACCACTTCTCTACTGTTAATTTTCCTGGTTCAAAGTCCGAATAATCTTTATCAAGCCAAGCCTTGGCTTCAATAGTATTTTTTTTCGCAAAAAAGCAATGCTTTATTAACACACGAAATTCCCTTTTATCCCTTTTTTTAAACTAATAAAAGTTGCTTCACTAAAAATTCTATAACTCACATACTAATAGTGCAACAGCTGTCAAATTTATACACGTGTCTTTTGAAAGTTAGGGCTAACTAAAAATCATATGGATTTAATACTAGTAGTGTCATCTATGTGTCAGGCCACCTGTTAATATTAAAGCAGTAGCAATGTTGATGAAAGCAGATTTGTAAATTTTAATTTTTTTTTTTTTTATTCTTTCTTTTAAGATAATATTTTTACATCTATTTTCATTACATTTTTTTTTTACCCACAAAATTATGTATTGTATGTTTTTTGGGGAGAGTGGGTCAGTGATGTCCTAAACCATATTCTACATTTCTTATTGGTTTATTTTTTATGTATAAATTTCTTTCACAAGCTATTATTATTGGCTCATTTGAATTTATTTGTCCTTTTATAAAATCTTTTTGATTTCTACAGTTGTTTAATTTTTATTTAATATGTTTTCTTTTTTTCAGTTTCGAACGATAACTGACGAACATAATTTATTGACTGAATATGATTTTATAGATAATTTTTTTCTCTTTGTTTGTTTAAGATTGTTTTTATGTGTTTTGTTCTTACATTAAATTCTAAATTTTATCGACAATCTATGTATCGACATATATTATTATTATTTTATTTATTTATTTAATTATTTAGTGTTGTTTTTCTGTGAATTCAGGGCATTGAATTAAATATTGTTGTTAGCGTTAGGAAAAGAGATTTTTGGTATTACATATAGCATTTAGCAAATTAAATATAAAAAGATACGTTATTTATAATTTTATAGTATTATTTCTAGTTTAATATTAAACATATATTTTGTGCTTGTTTTATATATCTATTAAACGCGCACTAGCAATTTTATTTTCTATAACATTAAAACAATATTTAAGGTATTTGGTATCAGTGAAAATTTAAATTTTCATTACAAAAAATTAAATGTAGCTGATTTTTAATTGAAATATGCTTTTATTTCTTTATTATAATAATTCAACGCAATCGAAACGTTGCATTAAAGAAGCCTGAATGCTGCAAACTAGTTGAGAAAAAGACCCATTATTTCATAAAATATAATGTAGTACAGTTCATATAGAAAATACAAATGCAGTATAATTCAAAGAACATCGTGCAAGATAGCATTAAAATGCTTGTCTATATGCAATAAATGAAATCATTAGGGCGTCTTCTAAAAGGAATTAAAATATGAATCGGGAAATAATCGCAGAAAATGGGATTCGAATTGATTTCCCAAGTCGACGAAGGACTCAGATGAGTTCATCTCTAGAGAACCAGTGCCATTCTACAAGACAGACAACCCTCTTGTGGGCATCGTGAGCAGTGTCTTCTTAATCGATGAAATGCAAGAATCGGAAATGTAACAGACTCGATGAAAGTCTCTAGATATTTATTGCATTTAAAACATATTCCTTCTTGCCTTTCAACAATGGGTTATTATTGAATTCTTACATTCATATAGAGATATGGCAAATATTTAAAGATATCTGGTTGTAACGAAAGTTTTGTTTGTTTTTCAAATTGAAAAAAAACTGTATTTATCAATCCTCAATATCGTCACCAATATTTTCAATCACATCGTTCTGCCATGTTTTTGATGCCGTTTTCTTTTAAATTCATTTGGCGTTGTCTTGAACAATAATTTATATTCCCTCTTTGCTAGAAATTAGCCAAAGTCTTATAAATTATTCTGTAAGCTTCTAAGAAACTGATAATTTGTTGGAGCATGTTGGCATTGTCCAGCTATAGGATATTTCCTGCTTTCCAAAGACGGACATCTTTTTCTGCACAAATGTTTTCATGTTTTAGCTGCTTCAGCAGTT
The DNA here is from genome assembly GCA_021605075.1 of Caerostris darwini. Classification (NCBI taxonomy): domain Eukaryota; kingdom Metazoa; phylum Arthropoda; class Arachnida; order Araneae; family Araneidae; genus Caerostris; species Caerostris darwini. Next base: position 8,723 of record BPLQ01003895.1, on the reverse strand, counting down.
ATTGTTTAATTGTCACATAAGAGCAAAACCTCACTAAAATAATTTTCATTTTCTTTCACCTCCAGTCCTTAAAAGATGTTTAAATCAGTGTATGATGCACTTAACATTGTTATAGGGGATCCATTAGATTAATTAAAGGTTGTATCAGCTTTATAGTGTGTGATACTTACCTTTAAAAAATACGTACAGAATTTTAGTCACCTTCTGATACATAAAATCCTTTTAAATCTTTATTGTGTGATTCTTAGAAGACAAACAAATAGAAAATTCAATTAAAATTCTTAACAAAACTCATGTACTAAAGTTTCTTAATTAAAATCATACCATCATCATATACAATCAAAAGACAGTACAAAGATGAAGAAAATATTTTTTGCTTCATCTGAAGAAAATGAAGAAAATATTTTTTGCTTCAGTATTTTAAACATTTGAAAAAATACCTCCAAATTTTGTGTTTTTTACTTTCAATTATTGTTAGTAATCAAATAAATTTACAGCCCGATTGGTGGTTGCCTAATTATATGCACAAAAAACCATGCAAAAAACCATGCATGTAGCTTCAAATCCACTGAATCTTTCTTATTAGTCACAGCTTTCAGAAACAATGAGACTCAATGGTGTTTCAGTCTGCATGTATAAACATCTCATATCGATGTTCACATCTCGTTCAGTTATCTATGTTCATTGATATATCTGGTAGGAGTTTTCTAGTCTTCTGCCATATGACACAAAAATTTTGGACAGTTAGTTTTAAAAATTTTCCTTATGGCGATACCCGCCTTTCATTATCCATCAGTGGGCTGTTCGTGGTATAGTTAAGTGAGACAATAGGCAAACCGGGGCATGTCAAATAAAATAATAAGACATTGATAAGAAATGATAGTGTAAACATATTGGAAGATCGGGTAATATTATCAAAATACGAAAACCTTATTGGTTCTTTATATTTTTCCCAATGTACCTAATTTATTTTACTTAAATTTGTAATCCTGGAGGGGTTTTGAGCTTCATTCTTTTAATACAGTGACCTATATAAAGTATCAATACATTGTTTACAAACTAATGTTAGTACATAGAATAAAATAATGCATAAAATAAAATAATAATAATAATTTATAAAATAAAATATAATCGGGGTTCTCGATGGGTTCTTTGTTTACATTGTTGAGATATTTTGAAATACATAATTATTTTGCATTTTTTTGTTATTATAACAATTTTAGTTCAAACAATATTCAACTGTGTCACTGTCCTGGTAAAAAGACATTCGTTCACTTTTTGGTTATATTATATGAACTATTTATGTGTGTGTTTTATGTGCTTCATTATTGTTGTTTCATGTTGAGATTTCATGCACCATAATCGAGCAGATTGTCAGGGTTTTTCCAGAATCCCCTAAATGGCTGCTGGCGACCGGACGGTACGAAGAAACTGGAAGACTCTTGAGAAACATCGCCTCAACCAACGGAAGAGGATTATCTCCGGATTATGTGGTTAATCTGAAGGTAAGTTCAGAAGGCATTAGGGAGTTTTTGCATACCGTAAGTTAGTTACCGTAGCACGTCCGTTAGCATTTTTCTCCCTAGCGCGCGTGCTCAGTTTCCTATGAGCATGCGCGCTAGGGAGAAAAATGCTAACGGACGTCCTATGGTAACTAACTTACGGTATGCAAAAACTCCCTATTGTCTCATATTTCTCCCATTATTTTATATATAACACGAGGATTAAGATAATAATAATACATCATTTATATATCTGACCTAATATGAAATTATATATAATCCCTATAACATTTTCCTAACCTTACACATTAAGCATAGAAGATTATTTTAGATTATTAATAATGGCTTTTGATACTTCCGTTAGAGCTTTATAGTTTTGACTTCTTTTATTTAAATTACGCCAAGATGACCACCAAAGGGTCTTCTCATTATAGGTTGATTATAAATAACAGTTGTTTGGCTTATTTTGGATAGCAAATAAAAGTTTATGATACTTCCTTTAGATATCTATAGTTGTGGCTTCTTTTATTTATATTAGCCAAGATTACCACCAACGGGTCATCTCATTATAGGTAGATTCTAAATAAAAATTGTTTGTTTTACTATTATCATGTGTGAACACGATGTTGTCCTGGTTAGGGGTTAGTGGCGCAATCCAAAAAGTGCAGCAAGCAAATAAAGTGATATTCCAAATTTGCAAATTTTGGCTGGAAAACGGTAGTTTGGGCCCCTTAACTCTTGAAATGATTCAAGAATAACATTAATCCTCAGGAATATTTGGCTTTTGCTTAAAGTGTTTTGTAGTATGGATTTGAAGCACTTTTCACGTTTTGGCTTGGGATTTTAAATATTTGTATATCAAATGGCTATAAGTAAACGTAGTGCGTTGACCAATTCCTTCTTCTTGAAGTTTCATATTTATCACTTTTGGCATTTTCCCATGCCCATTAAGATATATAGGGCTTCTTATTGTATTTGGAATACTTCATTCTTCATTTATGCCTAGAATTTTCGAACTTTGATATATTTTCTTGGCTATTGAATGCTATAGTGTTTCTTGTAGAATTGGGAATACTTCATTCTTCATTTATGCCTAGAAATTTCTTACTTTGATGTATTCTTTTGGGTATTGTATGTGATTAAGTTTCTTGTAGAATTTGGAATATTTCATTTTTCATTTACGACTAATATTTTCAAACTTTGATACATTCTTTTGGCTATTGAATGTGGTAACGTTTCTTGTAGAATTTGGAATATTTCATTCTTAATTTGCGGCGACATTTATCTTACTTTTGTATATTTTTTTAGAGATTCTTGAATAATTCATTTTTCATGAAATTATTGATCTATTCAACATTGCTATATTCATATGACTATTTGAATTTGGCCATTCTTGTAGTATTCCAAACAATTGCTTCGTATATCTCATGCATTATTAAACATTGGAATATTCCCGAGTTTATTCATCCGTTCTCCAATGTTCACACATGATAAGTTGAAATTTGCCGAGCAGATTTCAGTTTTATCAGAATTTTTTTTAATTATTTTTTCCCCTAAATAAGGTGCAATATTATTTTAATTCTCTCCTTAGTACTTTTTCATTATTTTATGTTTTTTTATTAATATTTTTTTTCAAAATTCTAATTCGATTTTATCGATATTTTCATCATCATTCAGTATAAGAAGTATTTAATTCTCCCTTATTATTACTATGATCTTTATTTAAAATTTTCCAAGATGACCATCAAGATTTTCACGACAATAATGCGGATAGTTACTGACGTTAGTAGACATACATTGGTGATTTATCGTGAGGGTCGTAATAATGAAGTGGCGAATATTTTCTCATTCTCTGGCACTTAACTGGAGAAGAAAGCGTTTATTATGGTGATGATATCTTCCTTATACTACATTTATATCTTATGGTAGGTAATTCGCCATAAATCAGGATTTTTTTCATCAGTATTTCTAGATCTTCCTCAGCTGTGAGATACTTCAAAAAGATAATTTGAGCTGAGATGATGATAAATTTTGTGCATTGAAATGGAATTTCTTTTTTGTATATGTAGTTAAGTTTCAAAATAATGAATACTATTCATTGTTTTGTGACTCTTGACAACAGTAAACTTAAAATACTTATGATAAAAAAATTTAGATGGTCATCTGAAATATTGAAAATTTTGGTCTATTTAAATATTTTTAAATGATTAAATTTTAGTCCAAATAACCTTTTTCTGTAAAACTTCTTCAGTAAGAAGTTTCACTGTAAAGAATGAATGAAAATAACAGATCAAAAATACTAAACAGTATCAATAACTATTAATATCATGTTTTTAATAATTTGCTTATAAAATATTCTATATGAATAAGAAATTTTAGGAAATGTTTTTTGATTTATTAAAAAAAAAAGAAACCATTTATAAATAAACTATATATTAGTATAAATTAATCATTGACATTTTGTTATTTTTTATATTTTGTCAATATTTCATTTCTAAAATATCAGATATTTTTAAACATTGTAACTAAATGATTATTAAAATTCCTAGTAGAATATGAATTTATTTGAGCATTATTCTTAAAAAGTACATTTACGTATTTTATTTTTTAAACAATTGTTGTGAAAACGGTTTTATGCTTTACAGAAAAATAAACAAATAAATAATCCGGAATTAAATATAGTGGAAAAATGTTTTTCTTTATAATCTATGTAAAAATTAAATTGACCTAAAATATCATTATTATGATTTCAAAATAGCATATTTATATGGCATTAAAAATTCTTTCTGTTCCTTTAGTTTAACAAGCAAACAAAAATTATTTTGATCGTAAATTTAAGAAATGTAAGTAAAGGAGCTTAAAATGTCGATTCTTCGACATTTTAAGAGGCATTTAAAATCCTTAAATGTGCTTTTCCAAAATCCAAAATTCTATTAAGGGAAGGTAATCTCTGAAAAAAATACACGACTCTAGCCGAAAAAATGTCCTTATCTCAAAATATTAATCATATAAAAACTGCAAAAGCCTCGACATTCCTGCAGTTACGGGACGGGCAAATTCCTTCGAATAACCTCAATTCGTCAAATTGTTTCTTTGCCATAAAAGTTAATCTTTGGTAAAATGCTCCAAAAAGATATTAATATATTTTTTATATCAACTGTAATTATCTGTAGTGCTCCCATGTGATTTCTGCTGCAATATTGCCAGGTACTGATTAGAAAATTGCGAAGGAAAATATCGTTTGTTACGCAAAATGTTCGATTCTATATTCTTTAAATGATGTTGGAAAAGGGTTATTTTCTGCTTTAAAATAGCTGTTGTATTAGGAATCAAAATTATAAATAATAAAAGTTTGTTACTAATAAAACTTTTAAATAAACACTGTATTATTTAATATTTACTTCTTATTGAGAATTTATTTTAGTTCTTGAGTCTTCTCCATAAATGATGCTATAAGCAACGCATATCATTAAGTAGAATTAGTTAAGTAAAACTGATGTGTAATATATAATATTACATATAAGTAAACTTGTAAGTATATTTAAATCTTTGGTAAAAATATTAATATTCTATATTTTCAACATAAATTATAAATATTTGAAATGCTCTCTTAAACTTTAAAAGGCAGTATTGCCAGATACTTGTGAGAAAATCTTGAAAGAAATAATTGTTAAGAAAAATGTTCCGTTATATGCTCTTTAAAGGATCTTTAAAAATCAATATCTGAGGTAATAAATAAGTGCACCACTATGGTGTAAGTTGATTGAATAAACAAAGCTTGTAGCCAATACAAAATTTAAAATATGCTTTAGATTATACATTTACTTCATATGAAGAATAAATTTTATTTATTAGATATCTAATATTACTTTGCATCTAATAATGCTATAAGCAACATAAATATTAAATTATAATTAGTTTGATTAATATAAATTATTTAAATTAATTTTTAATACTTCGGATTATAGCTATTTTTATTTAAATTTCCTTTTTTTAAGGAATATGTTAATTCTTAAACCGCTACAATGTGATTCTTAAATAGACAATATAGTTTATCCTACAAATTAATTTTAATAAATGTTAAAACAAAACTGGAAACTTGATACGTCATTAAAATAGTAAATTTTCTGTTTATAGTACTATGTAAATTTTATATTCATACCTTTTAAGTGCTAATTTTCACTATTTGAATAAATTTGATTAAATGAAGTAATATCTTATTTTACTAAAATGTATTATGTTTCAAACATCAATTTTTAATACTTTGGATTGTAGCTGTAATTACTTAAACTTGATTTTTAATTAATATGTTATTTTTTTATGAATTAATATTGCGGGATTCTTAAATTTAATATATAGTTTTTCGTATAAATTATTTTTAATTAAAGTTAAAACGAAATTGAAAACTTTCTGCTCATTCAAATAGTAATTTTCCCGTTTACTACTTAAATTATACATTCATACCTTTAAAGTGGTAATTTTTGTTATTTGTATAAATTTCATTCTATAAAATTGAATTTTAGTGAACATAATTTTTATTTTACTATATTTTTAATTTAAAAGAAAATTATTTAATTGTTTTCATTAATTTGTGTATTTTCATATATATATATATATATATATATATATATATATATATATATATATAAAATTATAATATATTATATAATATAATTTCAAAGATATATATATATATATACACTCAAGAGCCAAAACATTATGACCACCTGTCAATAACGAGTAGGCCCACATTTGGCGCGCAACACAGCTTCAACCCGCCTTGACATGGATGCCACAGGTACTTGGTAGATGGCCGGAGACAGATTGTAAAAGATATTTAAGCAACGGTCACGCAAATCCGAGATATTGCGATTTGGTGGTCTTTGAACTCTGAGCTGCTGTCCCAGGACATCCCAAATGTGTTCTATCGTATTGAGATCCGGTGAGTTAGGCAGCCATCACATTAACTGAAATTCAGCATCATGTTCCTGGAACCACTCCAACACAATTTTAGCCTTGTGACAAGGGGCGTTATCCCGTTGGAACATTCCATTTCCAGCTGGAAACACAGATGCCATGTATGGGTGCAACTGGTCCGCAATGATGTTCAGATACCCTGTAGCATTAATGGTCTGCTCTACCACAACCACGGGTCCCAGAGACGCCCAAGAGAACGTCCCCCAAAGCATAATACCGTCACCACCGGCCTGTGTATGACCTACTGTACATTGAGGGAGCAACTGTTCGCCTGGAAGATGACGTATCCTGACACGGCCATCGGCGTGATGAATGACAAACCGTGATTCATCTGACCAGGCAACTCTCTTCCACTGATCCATGGACCAGTCATGATGTTCCTGGGCCCAGCGCAGGCGCAGTTGGCGATGAGCAAAGGCACACGAGTGGGCCGTTTGCTGCGTAGCCCTATATCTGCCAGTGTCCTCCGAACAGTGTGCTCCGATACTATTCTACTTGGACCTGCATTGTATTGGACTGTCCGCTGAGCCACTGTCTGGCCCCAGTTTTGCTTCTCCATGCGAGACAATCTCCGACGACCTTTTTCTTTGATAGCGTGTGGACGTCAAACACCATGTCGTCTACTGCTGGGTTCACCGTCATTCATCCACTTTGCATAAGTACTAACAACTGTAGATCGCGAACAACCCACGAGTCGTGCAGTTTCGGAAATACTTGTTCCGAGCCTTCGAACCATTACAATCTGCCCTCTATCAAAGTCGCTTAGATCCACAGCCTTTCCCATCACACATAGAAGTAAGTGAAAGAATGATTCTTTAGACTCTCCAGCAGCAGTTAAATACCACTTTCACCTGGTCACGTGCCTTCCACGTCATCCAGGCGAGTTCATTGCAAAATGTAGGGGTGGTCATAATGTTTTGGCTCTTGAGTGTATATATCTTTGAAATTATATCTTTTTAGATTTAATGTACATAAATCAATATTCTTCAATATAAAATGTTTGTACCTGTGTTTAATAAATGATGCTTATTATCTACAATAAATCTTCTACATAAAATAAAACTACTTGTGTTAAATAAATGACGCTTGTTATGCACACAGTAAAAATAAGCTAAATAATCAATTTGGATACTTGTTTTCTCTATTATCTATTTCACTGAAAACATTTTACACATGAGTAATCAGTATCATTGAAAAGTAAAACATTTACATGTCTTCATAATTTTAAATTTACTGCAATTCGGTTAGGCATTTAACATAATGAATTACAATCGAAAAAGTCGTAAAAGTAATTTTAAATTATCTGTTTTCAAAGCAACATTGAAATAACAAATAATTTTCCCGTCATAAATTAAAACTGCGTGACACTTATAATGAAAAGAACAATTTATTTTTCTAAGAAACGATTTAATATTTTTATCAAGTTTAAATGTTCCTATTTTAAAAGAATTTCACAAATCAGATTACGTTTGATTCAATTTTTTCGTTAACTTTACGAAAATAAAAGAAAAATAAACATAATTTACGCATGAATGTATTTACTTATATTCGTTGTACTTCGTTAATTGTTAACATAATATTTAACAATGTTATATAAAAACATCATTTATTTTTCTTTATTATCTTAGTTATAATAAATTAATTTTTTTTTTATTATCTTATCGAAAGCATCCTTTTTAAGAATTTCATTCCATTTAATTTACTTCTTTCAAAACTCATTGTCTTCAATTTAACAAATTTTTCCAAGAATGCTTTTTTTTCTTCTAAATTCTTAACTTAAATCAAAATTTGAATTACATGCGTCTGAGTAACCGTGAATTACAGAAAACGGATTATATTTTATCTCAACAGTAAAACTGAATTATTTAGGATTATGGAAACATTTTTAGTAGAAAAAAAAAGGGAATAATGCATTATTTTTCAATTAAAACTAAAGACCTCGTTTACCTTATGACTTACTCGTTACAAGTGTTGCATGAAGCTTGAAAAAATTCAAGGAATTTATTTTAAATCAGAATAAGCTAGTTTTTAAATAAGAAGTCTTCATTTAATTAATAATTCTTATAAATCGTATTTTAATAATAAATAATTGCAGTGCTGGTATTTTAATGACTGTTTCTTTCTTTGCTTTTTTTTTACATTTCCCAAGTGAAGTTTTAATTCGTTTTAAGATTGCTGATTTGCATTAAAATTTGTGTTAAATACCAATAAATGCTGTTTCTTTTTTAATATTTGGAAAAAAAT